>CAMRHE010000117.1:1930000-1982500 GCA_947044405.1 Leptodactylus fallax
TAATAAGTCATTACATTATATCTCATACAGGGATACATCTAGTACTACAGTACTCCTCTGTTTAAATGGCCTGGCAATAAAAAAAACTTCTTAGTAATAGTGGCAGGAGCTAAAAAACTAAGAGCATTTACCACATTACTTCTAGGATTTGTGCAACTCTGCATATAGGCAAATATATAGATATGGGATGGATAGACAGATAGATAGATAGACAGATAGATATGAGAGATAGATAGATATGAGAGATAGATATGGAGAGATAGATAGACAGATAGATAGATAGATAGATAGATAGATAGATAGATAGATAGATAGATAGATAGATAGATAGATAGACAGATATGAGAGAGAGATAGATAGATAGATAGATAGATTGAGATAGATAGATAGATAGATAGATAGATAGATAGATAGACAGATAGATATGAGAGATAGATAGACAGATATGATAGATAGATAGATGATAGTGAGATAGATAGATAGATAGATAGATATGGGAGAGAGAGTAGATAGATAGATAGATAGATAGATAGATAGATACTATGAGTGCATAGATAGATAGATATTACTGAATAAAGAAAAATAGAATTATTAATGAACAAACATATAGAAAGTGAATGGATGGATAGACAGATAGATAGATGATAGATAGATACTGTATGTATGTAGGGAGAGATGATTGATAGATGGATAGATAGATAGCTAGATAGATAGATTGATAGATACTGTATGTATGTAGGTATAGATGATAGATAAATAGAGTATGTGGACAGAGAAATAACTAGTTGTGACCTTGTATTACATGCCACTGTATATATTGTATACTATGCAGTGACCATACACACTACATGATGAATGACACATTGCAGTCATGCCTTACCTGGTTCTGTTTCGGGTCCACTTCTACAGAAGTTTCTGGGATCAGGAACAATCATTGACAGAAGTGTGATATTCAGTTTTAGTCCTCAGTGTGCGCCAGTTTTAGCGCCAGGCGCAGTGCAGCAGTCAGTAATCCGCCGTGTCGCGCTCTTGCCATCCCCAGTGTGAGGCGCACATGTCTCCTGCACTGTCCTATCCTCAGCTCTAACCACACGAACCGCGGCAGCCTCTGCTCTATCCTATTTACTAAGCCTGAGGCTGCGAACCCTGCACTGCGCATACACCAACCGCCCCATGTTATCCAGCTGTGCAGCGCAGACTGTGAACATCCAGTGCTGCTGGAATACAGGGTCCGGGGCGGCGGCAGAGGAGGAGGAGGCAGGGGAGGAGATGTGTTATGTTACTCGCTCTTATTCACTGCAGACCTCGCTGGTTTTGGACACAGAATAGTGGTACAGCCCCGAAATACACTCACTGAACTACAACCATAGTGTATGTTCTGTGTATAGTAATACTACATAATACTGACACTATATATATACAATACTAATGTATGTCACTGTGTATAGTAATACCACATAATACTGACACTATATATACAGTACTAATGTATGTCACTGTGTATAGTAATACTACATAATACTGACACTATATATACAGTACTAATGTATGTCCTGTGTATAGTAATACTACATAATACTGACACTATATATATACAGTACTTATGTATGTCACTGTGTATAGTAATACTACATAATACTGACACTATATACAGTACTAATGTATGTCCTGTGTATAGTAATACTACATAATACTGACACTATATATACAGTACTAATGTATGTCCTGTGTATAGTAATACACATAATACTGACACTATATATACAGTACTAATGTATGTCCTGTGTATAGTAATACTACATAATACTGACACTATATATACAGTACTAATGTATGTCACTGTGTATAGTAATACTACATAATACTGACACTATATACAGTACTAATGTATGTCCTGTGTATAGTAATACTACATAATACTGACACTATATATACAGTACTAATGTATGTCCTGTGTATAGTAATACTACATAATACTGACACTATATATACAGTACTAATGTATGTCACGTGTATAGTAATACACATAATACTGACACATATATACAGTACTAATGTATGTCCTGTGTATAGTAATACTACATAATACTGACACTATATATACAGTACTAATGTATGTTCTGTGTATAGTAATACTACATAATACTGACACTATATATACAATACTAATGTATGTCACTGTGTATAGTAATACCACATAATACTGACACTATATATACAGTACTAATGTATGTCACTGTGTATAGTAATACTACATAATACTGACACTATATATACAGTACTAATGTATGTCCTGTGTATAGTAATACTACATAATACTGACACTATATATATACAGTACTTATGTATGTCACTGTGTATAGTAATACTACATAATACTGACACTATATACAGTACTAATGTATGTCCTGTGTATAGTAATACTACATAATACTGACACTATATATACAGTACTAATGTATGTCCTGTGTATAGTAATACTACATAATACTGACACTATATATACAGTACTAATGTATGTCACTGTGTATAGTAATACCACATAATACTGACACTATATATACAGTACTAATGTATGTCCTGTGTATAGTAATACTACATAATACTGACACTATATATACAGTACTAATGTATGTCCTGTGTATAGTAATACTACATAATACTGACACTATATATACAATACTAATGTATGTCACTGTGTATAGTAATACCACATAATACTGACACTATATATACAGTACTAATGTATGTCACTGTGTATAGTAATACTACATAATACTGACACTATATATACAGTACTAATGTATGTCCTGTGTATAGTAATACTACATAATACTGACACTATATATATACAGTACTTATGTATGTCACTGTGTATAGTAATACTACATAATACTGACACTATATATACAGTACTAATGTATGTCACTGTGTATAGTAATACTACATAATACTGACACTATATATACAGTACTAATGTATGTCCTGTGTATAGTAATACTACATAATACTGACACTATATATATACAGTACTTATGTATGTCACTGTGTATAGTAATACTACATAATACTGACACTATATACAGTACTAATGTATGTCCTCTGTATAGTAATACTACATAATACTGACACTATATATACAGTACTAATGTATGTCCTGTGTATAGCAATACTACATAATACTGACACTATATATACAGTACTAATGTATGTCCTGTGTATAGCAGTACTACATAATACTGACACTATATATACAGTACTAATGTATGTCCTGTGTATAGTAATACTACATAATACTGACACTATATATACAGTACTAATGAATGTCCTGTGTATAGTAATACCACATCATACTGACACTATCTATACAGTACTAATGTATGTCCTGTGTATAGTAATACTACATAATACTGACACTATATATACAGTACTAATGTATGTCCTGTGTATAGTAATACTACATAATACTGACACTATATATACAGTACTAATGTATGTCCTGTGTATAGTAATACTACATAATACTGACACTATATATACAGTACTAATGTATGTCCTGTGTATAGTAATACCACATAATACTGACACTATATATACAGTACTAATGTATGTCACTGTGTATAGTAATACTACATAATACTGACACTATATATACAGTACTAATGTATGTCCTGTGTATAGTAATACTACATAATACTGACACTATATATACAGTACTAATGTATGTCACTGTGTATAGTAATACCACATAATACTGACACTATATATACAGTACTAATGTATGTCCTGTGTATAGTAATACCACATCATACTGACACTATCTATACAGTACTAATGTATGTCCTGTGTATAGTAATACTACATAATACTGACACTATATATACAGTACTAATGTATGTCCTGTGTATAGTAATACTACATAATACTGACACTATATATACAGTACTAATGTATGTCACTGTGTATAGTAATACCACATAATACTGACACTATATATACAGTACTAATGTATGTCCTGTGTATCGTAATACCACATCATACTGACACTATCTATACAGTACTAATGTATGTCCTGTGTATAGTAATACTACATAATACTGACACTATATATACAGTACTAATGTATGTCCTGTGTATAGTAATACCACATAATACTGACACTATATATACAGTACTAATGTATGTCCTGTGTATAGTAATACTACATAATACTGACACTATATATACAGTACTAATGTATGTCACTGTGTATAGTAATACTACATAATACTGACACTATATACAGTACTAATGTATGTCCTGTGTATAGTAATACTACATAATACTGACACTATATATACAGTACTAATGTATGTCCTGTGTATAGTAATACTACATAATACTGACACTATATATACAGTACTAATGTATGTCACTGTGTATAGTAATACCACATAATACTGACACTATATATACAGTACTAATGTATGTCCTGTGTATAGTAATACTACATAATACTGACACTATATATACAGTACTAATGTATGTTCTGTGTATAGTAATACTACATAATACTGACACTATATATACAGTACTAATGTATGTCCTGTGTATAGTAATACTACATAATACTGACACTATATATACAATACTAATGTATGTCACTGTGTATAGTAATACCACATAATAGTGACACTATATATACAGTACTAATGTATGTCACTGTGTATAGTAATACTACATAATACTGACACTATATATACAGTACTAATGTATGTCCTGTGTATAGTAATACTACATAATACTGACACTATATATATACAGTACTTATGTATGTCACTGTGTATAGTAATACTACATAATACTGACACTATATATACAGTACTAATGTATGTCACTGTGTATAGTAATACTACATAATACTGACACTATATATACAGTACTAATGTATGTCCTGTGTATAGTAATACTACATAATACTGACACTATATATATACAGTACTTATGTATGTCACTGTGTATAGTAATACTACATAATACTGACACTATATACAGTACTAATGTATGTCCTGTGTATAGTAATACTACATAATACTGACACTATATATACAGTACTAATGTATGTCCTGTGTATAGCAATACTACATAATACTGACACTATATATACAGTACTAATGTATGTCCTGTGTATAGCAGTACTACATAATACTGACACTATATATACAGTACTAATGTATGTCCTGTGTATAGTAATACTACATAATACTGACACTATATATACAGTACTAATGTATGTCACTGTGTATAGTAATACCACATAATACTGACACTATATATACAGTACTAATGTATGTCCTGTGTATAGTAATACCACATAATACAGACACCATATACAGTACTAATGTATGTCCTGTGTATAGTAATACTACATAATACTGACACTATATATATACAGTACTTATGTATGTCACTGTGTATAGTAATACTACATAATACTGACACTATATACAGTACTAATGTATGTCCTGTGTATAGTAATACTACATAATACTGACACTATATATACAGTACTAATGTATGTCCTGTGTATAGTAATACTACATAATACTGACACTATATATACAGTACTAATGTATGTCCTGTGTATAGCAATACTACATAATACTGACACTATATATACAGTACTAATGTATGTCCTGTGTATAGTAATACTACATAATACTGACACTATATATACAGTACTAATGTATGTCCTGTGTATAGTAATACTACATAATACTGACACTATATATACAGTACTAATGTATGTCACTGTGTATAGTAATACCACATAATACTGACACTATATATACAGTACTAATGTATGTTCTGTGTATAGTAATACTACATAATACTGACACTATATATACAGTACTAATGTATGTCACTGTGTATAGTAATACCACATAATACTGACACTATATATACAGTACTAATGTATGTCCTGTGTATAGTAATACCACATCATACTGACACTATCTATACAGTACTAATGTATGTCCTGTGTATAGTAATACTACATAATACTTGCACTATATATACAGTACTAATGTATGTCCTGTGTATAGTAATACTACATAATACTGACACTATATATACAGTACTAATGTATGTCCTGTGTATAGTAATACTACATAATACTGACACTATATACAGTACTAATGTATGTCCTGTGTATAGTAATACCACATAATACTGACACTATATATACAGTACTAATGTATGTCACTGTGTATAGTAATACTACATAATACTGACACTATATATACAGTACTAATGTATGTCCTGTGTATAGTAATACTACATAATACTGACACTATATATACAGTACTAATGTATGTCCTGTGTATAGTAATACTACATAATACTGACACTATATATACAGTACTAATGTATGTCACTGTGTATAGTAATACCACATAATACTGACACTATATATACAGTACTAATGTATGTCCTGTGTATAGTAATACCACATCATACTGACACTATCTATACAGTACTAATGTATGTCCTGTGTATAGTAATACTACATAATACTGACACTATATATACAGTACTAATGTATGTCCTGTGTATAGTAATACTACATAATACTGACACTATATATACAGTACTAATGTATGTCCTGTGTATAGTAATACTACATAATACTGACACTATATACAGTACTAATGTATGTCCTGTGTATAGTAATACCACATAATACTGACACTATATATACAGTACTAATGTATGTCACTGTGTATAGTAATACTACATAATACTGACACTATATATACAGTACTAATGTATGTCCTGTGTATAGTAATACTACATAATACTGACACTATATATACAGTACTAATGTATGTCACCATGTATAGTAATACTACATAATACTGACACTATATATACAGTACTAATGTATGTCCTGTGTATAGTAATACTACATAATACTGACACTATATATACAGTACTAATGTATGTCCTGTGTATAGTAATACTACATAATACTGACACTATATATACAGTACTAATGTATGTCACTGTGTATAGTAATACCACATAATACTGACACTATATATACAGTACTAATGTATGTCCTGTGTATAGTAATACCACATCATACTGACACTATCTATACAGTACTAATGTATGTCCTGTGTATAGTAATACTACATAATACTGACACTATATATACAGTACTAATGTATGTCCTGTGTATAGTAATACTACATAATACTGACACTATATATACAGTACTAATGTATGTCCTGTGTATAGTAATACTACATAATACTGACACTATATACAGTACTAATGTATGTCCTGTGTATAGTAATACTACATAATACTGACACTATATATACAGTACTAATGTATGTCACTGTGTATAGTAATACTACATAATACTGACACTATATATACAGTACTAATGTATGTCCTGTGTATAGTAATACTACATAATACTGACACTATATATACAGTACTAATGTATGTCACCATGTATAGTAATACTACATAATACTGACACTATATATACAGTACTAATGTATGTCACTGTGTATAGTAATACCACATAATACTGACACTGTATATACAGTACTAATGTATGTCCTGTGTATAGTAATACTACATAATACTGACACTATATATACAGTACTAATGTATGTCACTGTGTATAGTAATACCACATAATACTGACACTATATATACAGTACTAATGTATGTCCTGTGTATAGTAATACCACATAATACTGACACTATCTATACAGTACTAATGTATGTCCTGTGTATAGTAATACTACATAATACTGACACTATATACAGTACTAATGTATGTCCTGTGTATAGTAATACTACATAATACTGACACTATATATACAGTACTAATGTATGTCACTGTGTATAGTAATACTACATAATACTGACACTATATATACAGTACTAATGTATGTCCTGTGTATAGTAATACTACATAATACTGACACTATATATACAGTACTAATGTATGTCACCGTGTATAGTAATACTACATAATACTGACACTATATATACAGTACTAATGTATGTCACTGTGTATAGTAATACCACATAATACTGACACTATATACAGTACTAATGTATGTCCTGTGTATAGTAATACCACATAATACTGACACTATATATACAGTACTAATGTATGTCACTCTGTATAGTAATACTACATAATACTGACACTATATATACAGTACTAATGTATGTCACTGTGTATAGTAATACTACATAATACTGACACTATATATACAGTACTAATGTATGTCCTGTGTATAGTAATACTACATAATACTGACACTATATATACAGTACTAATGTATGTCCTGTGTATAGTAATACTACATAATACTGACACTATATATATACAGTACTAATGTATGTCACTGTGTATAGTAATACCACATAATACTGACACTATATATACAGTACTAATGTATGTCCTGTGTATAGTAATACTACATAATACTGACACTATATATACAGTACTAATGTATGTCCTGTGTATAGTAATACTACATAATACTGACACTATATATACAGGTACTAATGTATGTCACTGGTATAGTAATACTACATAATACTGACACTATATATAAGACAAGAAAACAAAAACGAACAATAAAGTACTAATGTATGTCACTGTGTATAGTAATACTACATAATACTGACACTATATATACAGTACTAATGTATGTCCTGTGTATAGTAATACTACATAATACTGACACTTATATATACAGTACATATACTGAACTATACAGTCTACTGTGTATAGTAATACTACATAATACTGACACTATATATACAGTACTAATGTATGTCCTGTGTATAGTAATACTACATAATACTGACACTATATATACAGTACTAATGTATGTCCTGTGTATAGTAATACTACATAATACTGACACTATATATACAGTACTAATGTATGTCCTGTGTATAGTAATACTACATAATACTGACACTATATATACAGTACTAATGTATGTCCTGTGTATAGTAATACTACATAATACTGACACTATATATACAGTACTAATGTATGTCCTGTGTATAGTAATACTACATAATACTGACACTATATATACAGTACTAATGTATGTCCTGTGTATAGTAATACTACATAATACTGACACTATATATACAGTACTAATGTATGTCACTGTGTATAGTAATACTACATAATACTGACACTATATATACAGTACTAATGTATGTCCTGTGTATAGTAATACTACATAATACTGACACTATATATACAGTACTAATGTATGTCCTGTGTATAGTAATACTACATAATACTGACACTATATATACAGTACTAATGTATGTCACTGTGTATAGTAATACTACATAATACTGACACTATATATACAGTACTAATGTATGTCCTGTGTATAGTAATACCACATAATACTGACACTATATATACAGTACTAATGTATGTCCTGTGTATAGTAATACTACATAATACTGACACTATATATACAGTACTAATGTATGTCCTGTGTATAGTAATACCACATAATACTGACACTATATATACAGTACTAATGTATGTCCTGTGTATAGTAATACTACATAATACTGACACTATATATACAGTACTAATGTATGTCCTGTGTATAGTAATACTACATAATACTGACACTATATATACAGTACTAATGTATGTCCTGTGTATAGTAATACTACATAATACTGACACTATATATACAGTACTAATGTATGTCCTGTGTATAGTAATACTACATAATACTGACACATATATACAGTACTAATGTATGTCCTGTGTATAGTAATACCACATAATACTGACACTATATATACAGTACTAATGTATGTCCTGTGTATAGTAATACTACATAATACTGACACTATATATACAGTACTAATGTATGTCCTGTGTATAGTAATACTACATAATACTGACACTATATATACAGTACTAATGTATGTCCTGTGTATAGTAATACCACATAATACTGACACTATATATACAGTACTAATGTATGTCCTGTGTATAGTAATACCACATAATACTGACACTATATATACAGTACTAATGTATGTCCTGTGTATAGTAATACTACATAATACTGACACTATATATACAGTACTAATGTATGTCCTGTGTATAGTAATACCACATAATACTGACACTATATATACAGTACTAATGTATGTCCTGTGTATAGTAATACTACATAATACTGACACTATATATACAGTACTAATGTATGTCACTGTGTATAGTAATACCACATAATACTGACACTATATATACAGTACTAATGTATGTCACTGTGTATAGTAATACTACATAATACTGACACTATATATACAGTACTAATGTATGTCCTGTGTATAGTAATACTACATAATACTGACACTATATATACAGTACTAATGTATGTCCTGTGTATAGTAATACTACATAATACTGACACTATATATACAGTACTAATGTATGTCACTGTGTATAGTAATACTACATAATACTGACACTATATATACAGTACTAATGTATGTCACTGTGTATAGTAATACTACATAATACTGACACTATATATACAGTACTAATGTATGTCCTGTGTATAGTAATACTACATAATACTGACACATATATATACAGTACTAATGTATGTCACTGTGTATAGTAATACTACATAATACTGACACTATATATACAGTACTAATGTATGTCCTGTGTATAGTAATACTACATAATACTGACACTATATATACAGTACTAATGTATGTCCTGTGTATAGTAATACTACATAATACTGACACATATATATACAGTACTAATGTATGTCACTGTGTATAGTAATACTACATAATACTGACACTATATATACAGTACTAATGTATGTCCTGTGTATAGTAATACTACATAATACTGACACTATATATACAGTACTAATGTATGTCCTGTGTATAGTAATACTACATAATACTGACACTATATATACAGTACTAATGTATGTCCTGTGTATAGTAATACTACATAATACTGACACTATATATACAGTACTAATGTATGTCCTGTGTATAGTAATACTACATAATACTGACACTATATATACAGTACTAATGTATGTCACTGTGTATAGTAATACTACATAATACTGACACTATATATACAGTACTAATGTATGTCCTGTGTATAGTAATACTACATAATACTGACACTATATATACAGTACTAATGTATGTCCTGTGTATAGTAATACTACATAATACTGACACTATATATATACAGTACTAATGTATGTCACTGTGTATAGTAATACTACATAATACTGACACTATATATACAGTACTAATGTATGTCCTGTGTATAGTAATACTACATAATACTGACACTATATATACAGTACTAATGTATGTCCTGTGTATAGTAATACTACATAATACTGACACTATATATACAGTACTAATGTATGTCCTGTGTATAGTAATACTACATAATACTGACACTATATATACAGTACTAATGTATGTCCTGTGTATAGTAATACTACATAATACTGACACTATATATATACAGTACTAATGTATGTCACTGTGTATAGTAATACTACATAATACTGACACTATATACAGTACTAATGTATGTCCTGTGTATAGTAATACTACATAATACTGACACTATATATACAGTACTAATGTATGTCCTGTGTATAGTAATACTACATAATACTGACACTATATATACAGTACTAATGTATGTCCTGTGTATAGCAATACTACATAATACTGACACTATATATACAGTACTAATGTATGTCCTGTGTATAGTAATACTACATAATACTGACACTATATATACAGTACTAATGTATGTCCTGTGTATAGTAATACTACATAATACTGACACTATATATACAGTACTAATGTATGTCACTGTGTATAGTAATACCACATAATACTGACACTATATATACAGTACTAATGTATGTCCTGT
This sequence comes from Leptodactylus fallax, assembly GCA_947044405.1. NCBI lineage: Eukaryota > Metazoa > Chordata > Amphibia > Anura > Leptodactylidae > Leptodactylus > Leptodactylus fallax. The sequence continues at coordinate 1,942,014 of CAMRHE010000117.1, forward strand.
GTATAGTAATACTACATAATACTGACACTATATATACAGTACTAATGTATGTCACTGTGTATAGTAATACCACATAATACTGACACTATATATACAGTACTAATGTATGTCCTGTGTATAGTAATACCACATAATACTGACACTATCTATACAGTACTAATGTATGTCCTGTGTATAGTAATACTACATAATACTGACACTATATATACAGTACTAATGTATGTCCTGTGTATAGTAATACTACATAATACTGACACTATATATACAGTACTAATGTATGTCCTGTGTATAGTAATACTACATAATACTGACACTATATACAGTACTAATGTATGTCCTGTGTATAGTAATACCACATAATACTGACACTATATATACAGTACTAATGTATGTCACTGTGTATAGTAATACTACATAATACTGACACTATATATACAGTACTAATGTATGTCCTGTGTATAGTAATACTACATAATACTGACACTATATATACAGTACTAATGTATGTCCTGTGTATAGTAATACTACATAATACTGACACTATATATACAGTACTAATGTATGTCACTGTGTATAGTAATACCACATAATACTGACACTATATATACAGTACTAATGTATGTCCTGTGTATAGTAATACCACATAATACTGACACTATCTATACAGTACTAATGTATGTCCTGTGTATAGTAATACTACATAATACTGACACTATATATACAGTACTAATGTATGTCCTGTGTATAGTAATACTACATAATACTGACACTATATATACAGTACTAATGTATGTCCTGTGTATAGTAATACTACATAATACTGACACTATATACAGTACTAATGTATGTCCTGTGTATAGTAATACCACATAATACTGACACTATATATACAGTACTAATGTATGTCACTGTGTATAGTAATACTACATAATACTGACACTATATATACAGTACTAATGTATGTCCTGTGTATAGTAATACTACATAATACTGACACTATATATACAGTACTAATGTATGTCACTATGTATAGTAATATTACATAATACTGACACTATATATACAGTACTAATGTATGTCACTGTGTATAGTAATACCACATAATACTGACACTATATATACAGTACTAATGTATGTCCTGTGTATAGTAATACCACATAATACTGACACTATATATACAGTACTAATGTATGTCACTCTGTATAGTAATACTACATAATACTGACACTATATATACAGTACTAATGTATGTCACTGTGTATAGTAATACTACATAATACTGACACTATATATACAGTACTAATGTATGTCCTGTGTATAGTAATACTACATAATACTGACACTATATATACAGTACTAATGTATGTCCTGTGTATAGTAATACTACATAATACTGACACTATATATACAGTACTAATGTATGTCACTGTGTATAGTAATACTACATAATACTGACACATATATACAGTACTAATGTATGTCCTGTGTATAGTAATACTACATAATACTGACACTATATATACAGTACTAATGTATGTCCTGTGTATAGTAATACCACATAATACTGACACATATATACAGTACTAATGTATGTCCTGTGTATAGTAATACTACATAATACTGACACTATATACAGTACTAATGTATGTCCTGTGTATAGTAATACTACATAATACTGACACTATATATACAGTACTAATGTATGTCCTGTGTATAGTAATACTACATAATACTGACACTATATATACAGTACTAATGTATGTCCTGTGTATAGTAATACTACATAATACTGACACTATATATACAGTACTAATGTATGTCCTGTGTATAGTAATACTACATAATACTGACACTATATATACAGTACTAATGTATGTCCTGTGTATAGTAATACTACATAATACTGACACTATATATACAGTACTAATGTATGTCACCATGTATAGTAATACTACATAATACTGACACTGTATATACAGTACTAATGTATGTCACTGTGTATAGTAATACTACATAATACTGACACTATATATACAGTACTAATGTATGTCACTGTGTATAGTAATACTACATAATACTGACACTATATACAGTACTAATGTATGTCACTGTGTATAGTAATACTACATAATACTGACACTATATATACAGTACTAATGTATGTCCTGTGTATAGTAATACCACATAATACTGACACTATATATACAGTACTAATGTATGTCACTGTGTATAGTAATACTACATAATACTGACACTATATATACAGTACTAATGTATGTCCTGTGTATAGTAATACTACATAATACTGACACTATATATACAGTAATAATGTATGTCCTGTGTATAGTAATACTACATAATACTGACACATATATACAGTACTAATGTATGTCCTGTGTATAGTAATACTACATAATACTGACACTATATATACAGTACTAATGTATGTCCTGTGTATAGTAATACTACATAATACTGACACTATATATACAGTACTAATGTATGTCCTGTGTATAGTAATACTACATAATACTGACACTATATATACAGTACTAATGTATGTCCTGTGTATAGTAATACTACATAATACTGACACTATATATACAGTACTAATGTATGTCCTGTGTATAGTAATACTACATAATACTGACACTATATATACAGTACTAATGTATGTCCTGTGTATAGTAATACTACATAATACTGACACTATATATACAGTACTAATGTATGTCCTGTGTATAGTAATACTACATAATACTGACACTATATACAGTACTAATGTATGTCCTGTGTATAGTAATACTACATAATACTGACACTATATATACAGTACTAATGTATGTCACTGTGTATAGTAATACTACATAATACTGACACTATATACAGTACTAATGTATGTCCTGTGTATAGTAATACTACATAATACTGACACTATATATACAGTACTAATGTATGTCCTGTGTATAGCAATACTACATAATACTGACACTATATATACAGTACTAATGTATGTCCTGTGTATAGCAATACTACATAATACTGACACTATATATACAGTACTAATGTATGTCCTGTGTATAGTAATACTACATAATACTGACACTATATATACAGTACTAATGTATGTCCTGTGTATAGTAATACTGCATAATACTGACACTATATATACAGTACTAATGTATGTCCTGTGTATAGTAATACTACATAATACTGACACTATATATACAGTACTAATGTATGTCACTGTGTATAGTAATACCACATAATACTGACACTATATATACAGTACTAATGTATGTCCTGTGTATAGTAATACCACATAATACTGACACTATATATACAGTACTAATGTATGTCCTGTGTATAGTAATACTACATGATACTGACACTATATACAGTACTAATGTATGTCCTGTGTATAGTAATACTACATAATACTGACACTATATATACAGTACTAATGTATGTCCTGTGTATAGTAATACTACATAATACTGACACATATATACAGTACTAATGTATGTCCTGTGTATAGTAATACCACATAATACTGACACTATATATACAGTACTAATGTATGTCACTGTGTAAAGTAATACTACATAATACTGACACTATATATACAGTACTAATGTATGTCCTGTGTATAGTAATACTACATAATACTGACACTATATATACAGTACTAATGTATGTCCTGTGTATAGTAATACTACATAATACTGACACTATATATACAGTACTAATGTATGTCCTGTGTATAGTAATACTACATAATACTGACACTATATATACAGTACTAATGTATGTCCTGTGTATAGTAATACTACATAATACTGACACTATATATACAGTACTAATGTATGTCCTGTGTATAGTAATACCACATAATACTGACACTATATATACAGTACTAATGTATGTCCTGTGTATAGTAATACTACATAATACTGACACTATATATACAGTACTAATGTATGTCCTGTGTATAGTAATACCACATAATACTGACACCATATACAGTACTAATGTATGTCCTGTGTATAGTAATACTACATAATACTGACACTATATATATACAGTACTAATGTATGTCCTGTGTATAGTAATACTACATAATACTGACACTATATATACAGTACTAATGTATGTCCTGTGTATAGTAATACTACATAATACTGACACTATATATACAGTACTAATGTATGTCCTGTGTATAGTAATACTACATAATACTGACACTATATATACAGTACTAATGTATGTCCTGTGTATAGTAATACTACATAATACTGACACATATATACAGTACTAATGTATGTCCTGTGTATAGTAATACTACATAATACTGACACTATATATACAGTACTAATGTATGTCCTGTGTATAGTAATACTACATAATACTGACACTATATATACAGTACTAATGTATGTCCTGTGTATAGTAATACTACATAATACTGACACTATATATACAGTACTAATGTATGTCCTGTGTATAGTAATACTACATAATACTGACACTATATATACAGTACTAATGTATGTCCTGTGTATAGTAATACTACATAATACTGACACTATATATACAGTACTAATGTATGTCCTGTGTATAGTAATACTACATAATACTGACACTATATATATACAGTACTAATGTATGTCCTGTGTATAGTAATACTACATAATACTGACACTATATATACAGTACTAATGTATGTCCTGTGTATAGTAATACTACATAATACTGACACTATATATACAGTACTAATGTATGTCCTGTGTATAGTAATACTACATAATACTGACACTATATATACAGTACTAATGTATGTCCTGTGTATAGTAATACTACATAATACTGACACTATATATACAGTACTAATGTATGTCCTGTGTATAGTAATACTACATAATACTGACACTATATATACAGTACTAATGTATGTCCTGTGTATAGTAATACTACATAATACTGACACTATATATACAGTACTAATGTATGTCCTGTGTATAGTAATACTACATAATACTGACACTATATATACAGTACTAATGTATGTCACTGTGTATAGTAATACTACATAATACTGACACTATATATACAGTACTAATGTATGTCCTGTGTATAGTAATACTACATAATACTGACACTATATATACAGTACTAATGTATGTCCTGTGTATAGTAATACTACATAATACTGACACTATATATACAGTACTAATGTATGTCCTGTGTATAGTAATACTACATAATACTGACACTATATATACAGTACTAATGTATGTCCTGTGTATAGTAATACTACATAATACTGACACTATATATACAGTACTAATGTATGTCCTGTGTATAGTAATACTACATAATACTGACACTATATATACAGTACTAATGTATGTCCTGTGTATAGTAATACTACATAATACTGACACTATATATACAGTACTAATGTATGTCCTGTGTATAGTAATACTACATAATACTGACACTATATATACAGTACTAATGTATGTCACTGTGTATAGTAATACCACATAATACTGACACTATATATACAGTACTAATGTATGTTCTGTGTATAGTAATACTACATAATACTGACACTATATATACAGTACTAATGTATGTCACTGTGTATAGTAATACCACATAATACTGACACTATATATACAGTACTAATGTATGTCCTGTGTATAGTAATACCACATAATACTGACACTATCTATACAGTACTAATGTATGTCCTGTGTATAGTAATACTACATAATACTGACACTATATATACAGTACTAATGTATGTCCTGTGTATAGTAATACTACATAATACTGACACTATATATACAGTACTAATGTATGTCCTGTGTATAGTAATACTACATAATACTGACACTATATACAGTACTAATGTATGTCCTGTGTATAGTAATACTACATAATACTGACACTATATATACAGTACTAATGTATGTCACTGTGTATAGTAATACTACATAATACTGACACTATATATACAGTACTAATGTATGTCCTGTGTATAGTAATACTACATAATACTGACACTATATATACAGTACTAATGTATGTCCTGTGTATAGTAATACTACATAATACTGACACTATATATACAGTACTAATGTATGTCACTGTGTATAGTAATACCACATAATACTGACACTATATATACAGTACTAATGTATGTCCTGTGTATAGTAATACCACATAATACTGACACTATATATACAGTACTAATGTATGTCCTGTGTATAGTAATACTACATAATACTGACACTATATATACAGTACTAATGTATGTCCTGTGTATAGTAATACTACATAATACTGACACTATATATACAGTACTAATGTATGTCCTGTGTATAGTAATACTACATAATACTGACACTATATACAGTACTAATGTATGTCCTGTGTATAGTAATACCACATAATACTGACACTATATATACAGTACTAATGTATGTCACTGTGTATAGTAATACTACATAATACTGACACTATATATACAGTACTAATGTATGTCCTGTGTATAGTAATACTACATAATACTGACACTATATATACAGTACTAATGTATGTCACCATGTATAGTAATACTACATAATACTGACACTATATATACAGTACTAATGTATGTCACTGTGTATAGTAATACCACATAATACTGACACTATATATACAGTACTAATGTATGTCCTGTGTATAGTAATACTACATAATACTGACACTATATATACAGTACTAATGTATGTCACTGTGTATAGTAATACCACATAATACTGACACTATATATACAGTACTAATGTATGTCCTGTGTATAGTAATACCACATAATACTGACACTATATATACAGTACTAATGTATGTCCTGTGTATAGTAATACTACATAATACTGACACTATATACAGTACTAATGTATGTCCTGTGTATAGTAATACCACATAATACTGACACTATATATACAGTACTAATGTATGTCACTGTGTATAGTAATACTACATAATACTGACACTATATATACAGTACTAATGTATGTCCTGTGTATAGTAATACTACATAATACTGACACTATATATACAGTACTAATGTATGTCACCATGTATAGTAATATTACATAATACTGACACTATATATACAGTACTAATGTATGTCACTGTGTATAGTAATACTACATAATACTGACACATATATACAGTACTAATGTATGTCCTGTGTATAGTAATACCACATAATACTGACACTATATATACAGTACTAATGTATGTCACTGTGTATAGTAATACTACATAATACTGACACTATATATACAGTACTAATGTATGTCACTGTGTATAGTAATACTACATAATACTGACACTATATATACAGTACTAATGTATGTCCTGTGTATAGTAATACTACATAATACTGACACTATATATACAGTACTAATGTATGTCCTGTGTATAGTAATACTACATAATACTGACACTATATATACAGTACTAATGTATGTCACTGTGTATAGTAATACTACATAATACTGACACTATATATACAGTACTAATGTATGTCCTGTGTATAGTAATACTACATAATACTGACACTATATATACAGTACTAATGTATGTCCTGTGTATAGTAATACTACATAATACTGACACATATATATACAGTACTAATGTATGTCACTGTGTATAGTCATACTACATAATACTGACACTATATATACAGTACTAATGTATGTCCTGTGTATAGTAATACTACATAATACTGACACTATATATACAGTACTAATGTATGTCCTGTGTATAGTAATACTACATAATACTGACACTATATATATACAGTACTAATGTATGTCACTGTGTATAGTAATACTACATAATACTGACACTATATATACAGTACTAATGTATGTCCTGTGTATAGTAATACTACATAATACTGACACTATATATACAGTACTAATGTATGTCCTGTGTATAGTAATACTACATAATACTGACACTATATATACAGTACTAATGTATGTCCTGTGTATAGTAATACTACATAATACTGACACTATATATACAGTACTAATGTATGTCCTGTGTATAGTAATACTACATAATACTGACACTATATATACAGTACTAATGTATGTCCTGTGTATAGTAATACTACATAATACTGACACTATATATACAGTACTAATGTATGTCCTGTGTATAGTAATACTACATAATACTGACACTATATATACAGTACTAATGTATGTCCTGTGTATAGTAATACTACATAATACTGACACTATATATACAGTACTAATGTATGTCCTGTGTATAGTAATACTACATAATACTGACACTATATACAGTACTAATGTATGTCCTGTGTATAGTAATACCACATAATACTGACACTATATATACAGTACTAATGTATGTCACTGTGTATAGTAATACTACATAATACTGACACTATATATACAGTACTAATGTATGTCCTGTGTATAGTAATACTACATAATACTGACACTATATATACAGTACTAATGTATGTCCTGTGTATAGTAATACTACATAATACTGACACTATATATACAGTACTAATGTATGTCACTGTGTATAGTAATACCACATAATACTGACACTATATATACAGTACTAATGTATGTCCTGTGTATAGTAATACCACATAATACTGACACTATCTATACAGTACTAATGTATGTCCTTTGTATAGTAATACTACATAATACTGACACTATATATACAGTACTAATGTATGTCCTGTGTATAGTAATACCACATAATACTGACACTATATATACAGTACTAATGTATGTCCTGTGTATAGTAATACCACATAATACTGACACTATCTATACAGTACTAATATATGTCCTGTGTATAGTAATACTACATAATACTGACACTATATATACAGTACTAATGTATGTCCTGTGTATAGTAATACTACATAATACTGACACTATATATACAGTACTAATGTATGTCCTGTGTATAGTAATACTACATAATACTGACACTATATACAGTACTAATGTATGTCCTGTGTATAGTAATACCACATAATACTGACACTATATATACAGTACTAATGTATGTCCTGTGTATAGTAATACTACATAATACTGACACTATATATACAGTACTAATGTATGTCCTGTGTATAGTAATACTACATAATACTGACACTATATATACAGTACTAATGTATGTCACTGTGTATAGTAATACCACATAATACTGACACTATATATACAGTACTAATGTATGTCCTGTGTATCGTAATACCACATAATACTGACACTATATATACAGTACTAATGTATGTCCTGTGTATAGTAATACTACATAATACTGACACTATATATACAGTACTAATGTATGTCCTGTGTATAGTAATACCACATAATACTGACACTATATATACAGTACTAATGTATGTCCTGTGTATAGTAATACTACATAATACTGACACTATATATACAGTACTAATGTATGTCACTGTGTATAGTAATACCACATAATACTGACACTATATATACAGTACTAATGTATGTCCTGTGTATAGTAATACTACATAATACTGACACTATATATACAGTACTAATGTATGTTCTGTGTATAGTAATACTACATAATACTGACACTATATATACAGTACTAATGTATGTTCTGTGTATAGTAATACTACATAATACTGACACTATATATACAATACTAATGTATGTCACTGTGTATAGTAATACCACATAATACTGACACTATATATACAGTACTAATGTATGTCACTGTGTATAGTAATACTACATAATACTGACACTATATATACAGTACTAATGTATGTCCTGTGTATAGTAATACTACATAATACTGACACTTATATATACAGTACTTATGTATGTCACTGTGTATAGTAATACTACATAATACTGACACTATATATACAGTACTAATGTATGTCACTGTGTATAGTAATACTACATAATACTGACACTATATATACAGTACTAATGTATGTCCTGTGTATAGTAATACTACATAATACTGACACTATATATATACAGTACTTATGTATGTCACTGTGTATAGTAATACTACATAATACTGACACTATATACAGTACTAATGTATGTCCTGTGTATAGTAATACTACATAATACTGACACTATATATACAGTACTAATGTATGTCCTGTGTATAGCAATACTACATAATACTGACACTATATATACAGTACTAATGTATGTCCTGTGTATAGCAGTACTACATAATACTGACACTATATATACAGTACTAATGTATGTCCTGTGTATAGTAATACTACATAATACTGACACTATATACACAGTACTAATGTATGTCACTGTGTATAGTAATACCACATAATACTGACACTATATATACAGTACTAATGTATGTTCTGTGTATAGTAATACCACATAATACTGACACCATATACAGTACTAATGTATGTCCTGTGTATAGTAATACTACATAATACTGACACTATATATATACAGTACTAATGTATGTCACTGTGTATAGTAATACTACATAATACTGACACTATATACAGTACTAATGTATGTCCTGTGTATAGTAATACTACATAATACTGACACTATATATACAGTACTAATGTATGTCCTGTGTATAGCAATACTACATAATACTGACACTATATATACAGTACTAATGTATGTCCTGTGTATAGCAATACTACATAATACTGACACTATATATACAGTACTAATGTATGTCCTGTGTATAGTAATACTACATAATACTGACACTATATATATACAGTACTTATGTATGTCACTGTGTATAGTAATACTACATAATACTGACACTATATACAGTACTAATGTATGTCCTGTGTATAGTAATACTACATAATACTGACACTATATATACAGTACTAATGTATGTCCTGTGTATAGCAATACTACATAATACTGACACTATATATACAGTACTAATGTATGTCCTGTGTATAGCAATACTACATAATACTGACACTATATATACAGTACTAATGTATGTCCTGTGTATAGTAATACTACATAATACTGACACTATATATACAGTACTAATGTATGTCCTGTGTATAGTAATACTACATAATACTGACACTATATATACAGTACTAATGTATGTCACTGTGTATAGTAATACCACATAATACTGACACTATATATACAGTACTAATGTATGTTCTGTGTATAGTAATACTACATAATACTGACACTATATATACAGTACTAATGTATGTCACTGTGTATAGTAATACCACATAATACTGACACTATATATACAGTACTAATGTATGTCCTGTGTATAGTAATACCACATCATACTGACACTATCTATACAGTACTAATGTATGTCCTGTGTATAGTAATACTACATAATACTGACACTATATATACAGTACTAATGTATGTCCTGTGTATAGTAATACTACATAATACTGACACTATATATACAGTACTAATGTATGTCCTGTGTATAGTAATACTACATAATACTGACACTATATACAGTACTAATGTATGTCCTGTGTATAGTAATACCACATAATACTGACACTATATATACAGTACTAATGTATGTCACTGTGTATAGTAATACTACATAATACTGACACTATATATACAGTACTAATGTATGTCCTGTGTATAGTAATACTACATAATACTGACACTATATATACAGTACCAATGTATGTCCTGTGTATAGTAATACTACATAATACTGACACTATATATACAGTACTAATGTATGTCACTGTGTATAGTAATACCACATAATACTGACACTATATATACAGTACTAATGTATGTCCTGTGTATAGTAATACCACATCATACTGACACTATCTATACAGTACTAATGTATGTCCTGTGTATAGTAATACTACATAATACTGACACTATATATACAGTACTAATGTATGTCCTGTGTATAGTAATACTACATAATACTGACACTATATATACAGTACTAATGTATGTCCTGTGTATAGTAATACTACATAATACTGACACTATATACAGTACTAATGTATGTCCTGTGTATAGTAATACCACATAATACTGACACTATATATACAGTACTAATGTATGTCACTGTGTATAGTAATACTACATAATACTGACACTATATATACAGTACTAATGTATGTCCTGTGTATAGTAATACTACATAATACTGACACTATATATACAGTACTAATGTATGTCACCATGTATAGTAATATTACATAATACTGACACTATATATACAGTACTAATGTATGTCACTGTGTATAGTAATACCACATAATACTGACACTATATACAGTACTAATGTATGTCCTGTGTATAGTAATACCACATAATACTGACACTATATATACAGTACTAATGTATGTCACTCTGTATAGTAATACTACATAATACTGACACTATATATACAGTACTAATGTATGTCACTGTGTATAGTAATACTACATAATACTGACACTATATATACAGTACTAATGTATGTCCTGTGTATAGTAATACCACATAATACTGACACTATATATACAGTACTAATGTATGTCCTGTGTATAGTAATACTACATAATACTGACACTATATATACAGTACTAATGTATGTCACTGTGTATAGTAATACTACATAATACTGACACTATATACAGTACTAATGTATGTCCTGTGTATAGTAATACTACATAATACTGACACTATATATACAGTACTAATGTATGTCCTGTGTATAGTAATACCACATAATACTGACACTATATATACAGTAATAATGTATGTCCTGTGTATAGTAATACTACATAATACTGACACTATATACAGTACTAATGTATGTCCTGTGTATAGTAATACTACATAATACTGACACTATATATACAGTACTAATGTATGTCCTGTGTATAGTAATACTACATAATACTGACACTATATATACAGTACTAATGTATGTCCTGTGTATAGTAATACTACATAATACTGACACTATATACAGTACTAATGTATGTCCTGTGTATAGTAATACTACATAATACTGACACTATATATACAGTACTAATGTATGTCCTGTGTATAGTAATACTACATAATACTGACACTATATATACAGTACTAATGTATGTCACCATGTATAGTAATATTACATAATACTGACACTGTATATACAGTACTAATGTATGTCACTGTGTATAGTAATACCACATAATACTGACACTATATACAGTACTAATGTATGTCACTGTGTATAGTAATACCACATAATACTGACACTATATACAGTACTAATGTATGTCACTGTGTATAGTAATACTACATAATACTGACACTATATATACAGTACTAATGTATGTCCTGTGTATAGTAATACCACATAATACTGACACTATATATACAGTACTAATGTATGTCACTGTGTATAGTAATACTACATAATACTGACACTATATATACAGTACTAATGTATGTCCTGTGTATAGTAATACCACATAATACTGACACTATATATACAGTAATAATGTATGTCCTGTGTATAGTAATACTACATAATACTGACACTATATACAGTACTAATGTATGTCCTGTGTATAGTAATACTACATAATACTGACACTATATATACAGTACTAATGTATGTCCTGTGTATAGCAATACTACATAATACTGACACTATATATACAGTACTAATGTATGTCCTGTGTATAGCAATACTACATAATACTGACACTATATATACAGTACTAATGTATGTCCTGTGTATAGTAATACTACATAATACTGACACTATATATACAGTACTAATGTATGTCCTGTGTATAGTAATACTACATAATACTGACACTATATATACAGTACTAATGTATGTCCTGTGTATATTAATACTACATAATACTGACACTATATATACAGTACTAATGTATGTTCTGTGTATAGTAATACCACATAATACTGACACCATATACAGTACTAATGTATGTCCTGTGTATAGTAATACTACATAATACTGACACTATATATATACAGTACTTATGTATGTCACTGTGTATAGTAATACTACATAATACTGACACTATATACAGTACTAATGTATGTCCTGTGTATAGTAATACTACATAATACTGACACTATATATACAGTACTAATGTATGTCCTGTGTATAGCAATACTACATAATACTGACACTATATATACAGTACTAATGTATGTCCTGTGTATAGCAATACTACATAATACTGACACTATATATACAGTACTAATGTATGTCCTGTGTATAGTAATACTACATAATACTGACACTATATATACAGTACTAATGTATGTCCTGTGTATAGTAATACTGCATAATACTGACACTATATATACAGTACTAATGTATGTCCTGTGTATAGCAATACTACATAATACTGACACTATATATACAGTACTAATGTATGTCACTGTGTATAGTAATACCACATAATACTGACACTATATATACAGTACTAATGTATGTTCTGTGTATAGTAATACCACATAATACTGACACTATCTATACAGTACTAATGTATGTCCTGTGTATAGTAATACTACATGATACTGACACTATATACAGTACTAATGTATGTCCTGTGTATAGTAATACCACATAATACTGACACTATCTATACAGTACTAATGTATGTCCTGTGTATAGTAATACTACATAATACTGACACTATATACAGTACTAATGTATGTCCTGTGTATAGTAATACCACATAATACTGACACTATATATACAGTACTAATGTTTGTCACTGTGTAAAGTAATACTACATAATACTGACACTATATATACAGTACTAATGTATGTCCTGTGTATAGTAATACCACATAATACTGACACTATATATACAGTACTAATGTATGTCCTGTGTATAGTAATACTACATAATACTGACACTATATATACAGTACTAATGTATGTCCTGTGTATAGTAATACTACATAATACTGACACTATATATACAGTACTAATGTATGTCCTGTGTATAGTAATACTACATAATACTGACACTATATATACAGTACTAATGTATGTCCTGTGTATAGTAATACCACATAATACTGACACTATATATACAGTACTAATGTATGTCCTGTGTATATTAATACTACATAATACTGACACTATATATACAGTACTAATGTATGTTCTGTGTATAGTAATACCACATAATACTGACACCATATACAGTACTAATGTATGTCCTGTGTATAGTAATACTACATAATACTGACACTATATATATACAGTACTAATGTATGTCACTGTGTATAGTAATACTACATAATACTGACACTATATACAGTACTAATGTATGTCCTGTGTATAGTAATACTACATAATACTGACACTATATATACAGTACTAATGTATGTCACTGTGTATAGTAATACCACATAATACTGACACTATATATACAGTACTAATGTATGTTCTGTGTATAGTAATACCACATAATACTGACACACATATACAGTACTAATGTATGTCCTGTGTATAGTAATACTACATAATACTGACACTATATATACAGTACTAATGTATGTCACTGTGTATAGTAATACTACATAATACTGACACTATATACAGTACTAATGTATGTCCTGTGTATAGTAATACTACATAATACTGACACTATATATACAGTACTAATGTATGTCCTGTGTATAGCAATACTACATAATACTGACACTATATATACAGTACTAATGTATGTCCTGTGTATAGCAATACTACATAATACTGACACTATATATACAGTACTAATGTATGTCCTGTGTATAGTAATACTACATAATACTGACACTATATATATACAGTACTTATGTATGTCACTGTGTATAGTAATACTACATAATACTGACACTATATACAGTACTAATGTATGTCCTGTGTATAGTAATACTACATAATACTGACACTATATATACAGTACTAATGTATGTCCTGTGTATAGCAATACTACATAATACTGACACTATATATACAGTACTAATGTATGTCCTGTGTATAGCAATACTACATAATACTGACACTATATATACAGTACTAATGTATGTCCTGTGTATAGTAATACTACATAATACTGACACTATATATACAGTACTAATGTATGTCACTGTGTATAGTAATACCACATAATACTGACACTATATATACAGTACTAATGTATGTTCTGTGTATAGTAATACTACATAATACTGACACTATATATACAGTACTAATGTATGTCACTGTGTATAGTAATACCACATAATACTGACACTATATATACAGTACTAATGTATGTCCTGTGTATAGTAATACCACATAATACTGACACTATCTATACAGTACTAATGTATGTCCTGTGTATAGTAATACTACATAATACTGACACCATATATACAGTACTAATGTATGTCCTGTGTATAGTAATGCTACATAATACTGACACTATATATACAGTACTAATGTATGTCCTGTGTATAGTAATACTACATAATACTGACACTATATACAGTACTAATGTATGTCCTGTGTATAGTAATACCACATAATACTGACACTATATATACAGTACTAATGTATGTCACTGTGTATAGTAATACTACATAATACTGACACTATATATACAGTACTAATGTATGTCCTGTGTATAGTAATACTACATAATACTGACACTATATATACAGTACCAATGTATGTCCTGTGTATAGTAATACTACATAATACTGACACTATATATACAGTACTAATGTATGTCACTGTGTATAGTAATACCACATAATACTGACACTATATATACAGTACTAATGTATGTCCTGTGTATAGTAATACCACATAATACTGACACTATCTATACAGTACTAATGTATGTCCTGTGTATAGTAATACTACATAATACTGACACTATATATACAGTACTAATGTATGTCCTGTGTATAGTAATACTACATAATACTGACACTATATATACAGTACTAATGTATGTCCTGTGTATAGTAATACTACATAATACTGACACTATATATACAGTACTAATGTATGTCCTGTGTATAGTAATACCACATAATACTGAAACTATATATACAGTACTAATGTATGTCACTGTGTATAGTAATACTACATAATACTGACACTATATATACAGTACTAATGTATGTCCTGTGTATAGTAATACTACATAATACTGACACTATATATACAGTACTAATGTATGTCACCATGTATAGTAATATTACATAATACTGACACTATATATACAGTACTAATGTATGCCACTGTGTATAGTAATACCACATAATACTGACACTATATATACAGTACTAATGTATGTCCTGTGTATAGTAATACCACATAATACTGACACTATATATACAGTACTAATGTATGTCACTCTGTATAGTAATACTACATAATACTGACACTATATATACAGTACTAATGTATGTCACTGTGTATAGTAATACTACATAATACTGACACTATATATACAGTACTAATGTATGTCCTGTGTATAGTAATACCACATAATACTGACACTATATATACAGTACTAATGTATGTCCTGTGTATAGTAATACTACATAATACTGACACTATATATACAGTACTAATGTATGTCACTGTGTATAGTAATACTACATAATACTGACACTATATATACAGTACTAATGTATGTCCTGTGTATAGTAATACTACATAATACTGACACTATATATACAGTACTAATGTATGTCCTGTGTATAGTAATACCACATAATACTGACACTATATATACAGTAATAATGTATGTCCTGTGTATAGTAATACTACATAATACTGACACATATATACAGTACTAATGTATGTCCTGTGTATAGTAATACTACATAATACTGACACTATATATACAGTACTAATGTATGTCCTGTGTATAGTAATACTACATAATACTGACACTATATATACAGTACTAATGTATGTCCTGTGTATAGTAATACTACATAATACTGACACATATATACAGTACTAATGTATGTCCTGTGTATAGTAATACTACATAATACTGACACTATATATACAGTACTAATGTATGTCCTGTGTATAGTAATACTACATAATACTGACACTATATATACAGTACTAATGTATGTCACCATGTATAGTAATATTACATAATACTGACACTGTATATACAGTACTAATGTATGTCACTGTGTATAGTAATACCACATAATACTGACACTATATACAGTACTAATGTATGTCACTGTGTATAGTAATACCACATAATACTGACACTATATACAGTACTAATGTATGTCACTGTGTATAGTAATACTACATAATACTGACACTATATATACAGTACTAATGTATGTCCTGTGTATAGTAATACCACATAATACTGACACTATATATACAGTACTAATGTATGTCACTGTGTATAGTAATACTACATAATACTGACACTATATATACAGTACTAATGTATGTCCTGTGTATAGTAATACCACATAATACTGACACTATATATACAGTAATAATGTATGTCCTGTGTATAGTAATACTACATAATACTGACACTATATACAGTACTAATGTATGTCCTGTGTATAGTAATACTACATAATACTGACACTATATATACAGTACTAATGTATGTCCTGTGTATAGCAATACTACATAATACTGACACTATATATACAGTACTAATGTATGTCCTGTGTATAGCAATACTACATAATACTGACACTATATATACAGTACTAATGTATGTCCTGTGTATAGTAATAGTACATAATACTGACACTATATATACAGTACTAATGTATGTCCTGTGTATAGTAATACTACATAATACTGACACTATATATACAGTACTAATGTATGTCCTGTGTATATTAATACTACATAATACTGACACTATATATACAGTACTAATGTATGTTCTGTGTATAGTAATACCACATAATACTGACACCATATACAGTACTAATGTATGTCCTGTGTATAGTAATACTACATAATACTGACACTATATATATACAGTACTTATGTATGTCACTGTGTATAGTAATACTACATAATACTGACACATATATACAGTACTAATGTATGTCCTGTGTATAGTAATACTACATAATACTGACACTATATATACAGTACTAATGTATGTCCTGTGTATAGCAATACTACATAATACTGACACATATATACAGTACTAATGTATGTCCTGTGTATAGCAATACTACATAATACTGACACTATATATACAGTACTAATGTATGTCCTGTGTATAGTAATACTACATAATACTGACACTATATATACAGTACTAATGTATGTCCTGTGTATAGTAATACTGCATAATACTGACACTATATATACAGTACTAATGTATGTCCTGTGTATAGCAATACTACATAATACTGACACTATATATACAGTACTAATGTATGTCACTGTGTATAGTAATACCACATAATACTGACACTATATATACAGTACTAATGTATGTTCTGTGTATAGTAATACCACATAATACTGACACTATCTATACAGTACTAATGTATGTCCTGTGTATAGTAATACTACATAATACTGACACTATATACAGTACTAATGTATGTCCTGTGTATAGTAATACCACATAATACTGACACTATATATACAGTACTAATGTATGTCCTGTGTATAGTAATACTACATAATACTGACACTATATACAGTACTAATGTATGTCCTGTGTATAGTAATACCACATAATACTGACACTATATATACAGTACTAATGTATGTCACTGTGTAAAGTAATACTACATAATACTGACACTATATATACAGTACTAATGTATGTCCTGTGTATAGTAATACTACATAATACTGACACTATATACAGTACTAATGTATGTCCTGTGTATAGTAATACTACATAATACTGACACTATATATACAGTACTAATGTATGTCCTGTGTATAGTAATACTACATAATACTGACACTATATATACAGTACTAATGTATGTCACCATGTATAGTAATATTACATAATACTGACACTGTATATACAGTACTAATGTATGTCACTGTGTATAGTAATACCACATAATACTGACACTATATACAGTACTAATGTATGTCACTGTGTATAGTAATACCACATAATACTGACACTATATACAGTACTAATGTATGTCACTGTGTATAGTAATACTACATAATACTGACACTATATATACAGTACTAATGTATGTCCTGTGTATAGTAATACCACATAATACTGACACTATATATACAGTACTAATGTATGTCACTGTGTATAGTAATACTACATAATACTGACACTATATATACAGTACTAATGTATGTCCTGTGTATAGTAATACCACATAATACTGACACTATATATACAGTAATAATGTATGTCCTGTGTATAGTAATACTACATAATACTGACACTATATACAGTACTAATGTATGTCCTGTGTATAGTAATACTACATAATACTGACACTATATATACAGTACTAATGTATGTCCTGTGTATAGCAATACTACATAATACTGACACTATATATACAGTACTAATGTATGTCCTGTGTATAGCAATACTACATAATACTGACACTATATATACAGTACTAATGTATGTCCTGTGTATAGTAATAGTACATAATACTGACACTATATATACAGTACTAATGTATGTCCTGTGTATAGTAATACTACATAATACTGACACTATATATACAGTACTAATGTATGTCGTGTGTATAGCAATACTACATAATACTGACACTATATACAGTACTAATGTATGTCCTGTGTATAGCAATACTACATAATACTGACACTATATATACAGTACTAATGTATGTCCTGTGTATAGTAATACTACATAATACTGACACTATATATACAGTACTAATGTATGTCCTGTGTATAGTAATACTGCATAATACTGACACTATATATACAGTACTAATGTATGTCCTGTGTATAGCAATACTACATAATACTGACACTATATATACAGTACTAATGTATGTCACTGTGTATAGTAATACCACATAATACTGACACTATATATACAGTACTAATGTATGTCCTGTGTATAGTAATACCACATAATACTGACACTATCTATACAGTACTAATGTATGTCCTGTGTAATACATGACACTGACACTATATACAGTACTAATGTATGTCCTGTGTATAGTAATACTACATAATACTGACACTATATATACAGTACTAATGTATGTCCTGTGTATAGTAATACTACATAATACTGACACTATATACTACACTAATGTATGTCCTGTGTATAGTAATACCACATAATACTGACACTATATATACAGTACTAATGTATGTCCTGTGTATAGTAATACTACATAATACTGACACTATATATACAGTACTAATGTATGTCCTGTGTATAGTAATACTACATAATACTGACACTATATATACAGTACTAATGTATGTCCTGTGTATAGTAATACTACATAATACTGACACTATATATACAGTACTAATGTATGTCCTGTGTATAGTAATACTACATAATACTGACACTATATATACAGTACTAATGTATGTCCTGTGTATAGTAATACTACATAATACTGACACTATATATACAGTACTAATGTATGTCCTGTGTATAGTAATACCACATAATACTGACACTATATATACAGTACTAATGTATGTCCTGTGTATAGTAATACTACATAATACTGACACTATATATACAGTACTAATGTATGTCCTGTGTATAGTAATACTACATAATACTGACACTATATATACAGTACTAATGTATGTCCTGTGTATAGTAATACTACATAATACTGACACTATATATACAGTACTAATGTATGTCCTGTGTATAGTAATACTACATAATACTGACACTATATACAGTACTAATGTATGTCCTGTGTATAGTAATACTACATAATACTGACACTATATATACAGTACTAATGTATGTCCTGTGTATAGTAATACTACATAATACTGACACTATATATACAGTACTAATGTATGTCCTGTGTATAGCAATACTACATAATACTGACACTATATATACAGTACTAATGTATGTCCTGTGTATAGTAATACTACATAATACTGACACTATATATACAGTACTAATGTATGTCCTGTGTATAGTAATACTACATAATACTGACACTATATATACAGTACTAATGTATGTCCTGTGTATAGCAATACTACATAATACTGACACTATATATACAGTACTAATGTATGTCACTGTGTATAGTAATACCACATAATACTGACACTATATATACAGTACTAATGTATGTTCTGTGTATAGTAATACCACATAATACTGACACTATATATACAGTACTAATGTATGTCCTGTGTATAGTAATACCACATCATACTGACACTATCTATACAGTACTAATGTATGTCCTGTGTATAGTAATACTACATAATACTGACACTATATACAGTACTAATGTATGTCCTGTGTATAGTAATACTACATAATACTGACACTATATATACAGTACTAATGTATGTCCTGTGTATAGTAATACTACATAATACTGACACTATATACAGTACTAATGTATGTCCTGTGTATAGTAATACCACATAATACTGACACTATATATACAGTACTAATGTTTGTCACTGTGTATAGTAATACTACATAACACTGACACTATATATACAGTACTAATGTATGTCCTGTGTATAGTAATACTACATAATACTGACACTATATATACAGTACTAATGTATGTCACCATGTATAGTAATATTACATAATACTGACACTATATATACAGTACTAATGTATGTCACTGTGTATAGTAATACCACATAATACTGACACTATATACAGTACTAATGTATGTCACTCTGTATAGTAATACTACATAATACTGACACTATATATACAGTACTAATGTATGTCACTGTGTATAGTAATACTACATAATACTGACACTATATATACAGTACTAATGTATGTCCTGTGTATAGTAATACCACATAATACTGACACTATATATACAGTACTAATGTATGTCCTGTGTATAGTAATACTACATAATACTGACACTATATATACAGTACTAATGTATGTCACTGTGTATAGTAATACTACATAATACTGACACTATATACAGTACTAATGTATGTCCTGTGTATAGTAATACTACATAATACTGACACTATATATACAGTACTAATGTATGTCCTGTGTATAGTAATACTACATAATACTGACACTATATACAGTACTAATGTATGTTCTGTGTATAGTAATACCACATAATACTGACACTATATATACAGTACTAATGTATGTCCTGTGTATAGTAATACCACATAATACTGACACTATATATACAGTACTAATGTATGTCCTGTGTATAGTAATACCACATAATACTGACACTATATACAGTACTAATGTATGTCCTGTGTATAGTAATACCACATAATACTGACACTATATATACAGTACTAATGTATGTCCTGTGTATAGTAATACCACATAATACTGACACTATATATACAGTACTAATGTATGTCCTGTGTATAGTAATACTACATAATACTGACACTATATACAGTACTAATGTATGTCCTGTGTATAGTAATACTACATAATACTGACACTATATATACAGTACTAATGTATGTCACCATGTATAGTAATATTACATAATACTGACACTGTATATACAGTACTAATGTATGCCACTGTGTATAGTAATACCACATAATACTGACACTATATACAGTACTAATGTATGTCACTGTGTATAGTAATACCACATAATACTGACACTATATACAGTACTAATGTATGTCACTGTGTATAGTAATACTACATAATACTGACACTATATATACAGTACTAATGTATGTCCTGTGTATAGTAATACCACATAATACTGACACTATATATACAGTACTAATGTATGTCACTGTGTATAGTAATACTACATAATACTGACACTATATATACAGTACTAATGTATGTCCTGTGTATAGTAATACCACATAATACTGACACTATATATACAGTAATAATGTATGTCGTGTGTATAGTAATACTACATAATACTGACACTATATATACAGTACTAATGTATGTCCTGTGTATAGTAATACCACATAATACTGACAATATATATACAGTACTTATGTATGTCACTGTGTATAGTAATACTACATAATACTGACACTATATACAGTACTAATGTATGTCCTGTGTATAGTAATACTACATAATACTGACACTATATATACAGTACTAATGTATGTCCTGTGTATAGCAATACTACATAATACTGACACTATATATACAGTACTAATGTATGTCCTGTGTATAGTAATACTACATAATACTGACACTATATATACAGTACTAATGTATGTCCTGTGTATAATAATACTACATAATACTGACACTATATATACAGTACTAATGTATGTCACTGTGTATAGTAATACCACATAATACTGACACTATATATACAGTAATAATGTATGTCGTGTGTATAGTAATACTACATAATACTGACACTATATATACAGTACTAATGTATGTCCTGTGTATAGTAATACCACATAATACTGACAATATATATACAGTACTTATGTATGTCACTGTGTATAGTAATACTACATAATACTGAACACTATATACAGTACTAATGTATGTCCTGTGTATAGTAATACTACATAATACTGACACTATATATACAGTACTAATGTATGTCCTGTGTATAGCAATACTACATAATACTGACACTATATATACAGTACTAATGTATGTCCTGTGTATAGTAATACTACATAATACTGACACTATATATACAGTACTAATGTATGTCCTGTGTATAGTAATACTACATAATACTGACACTATATACACTACTAATGTACAGTGCCTTGCGAAAGTATTCGGCCCCCTTGAACTTTTCAACCTTTTACCACATTTCAGGTTTCAAACATAAGGATATAAAATTTAAATTTTTTGGTGAAGAATCAACAACAAGTGGGACACAATTGTGAAGTGGAACGAAATTTATTGGTTATTTTAAACTTTTGTAAAAAATAAAAAACTGAAAAGTGGGGCGTGCAATATTATTCGGCCCCTTTACTTTCAGTGCAGCAAACTCCCTCCAGAAGTTCAGTGAGGATCTCTGAATGATCCAATGTTGTCCTAAATGACTGATGATGATAAATATAATCCACCTGTGTGTAATGAAGTCTCCGTATAAATGCACCTGCTTTGTGATAGTCTCAGGGTTCTGTTTAAAGCGCAGAGAGCATCATGAAGACCAAGGAACACACCAGGCAGGTCCTTGATACTGTTGTGGAGAAGTTTAAAGCCGGATTTGGATACAAAAAGATTTACCAAACTTTAAACATCCCAAGGAGCACTGTGCAAGCGATCATATTGAAATGGAAGGAGTATCAGACCACTGCAAATCTACCAAGACCCGGCCGTCCCTCTAAACTTTTATCTCAAACAAGGAGAAGACTGATCAGAGATGCAGCCAAGAGGCCCATGATCACTCTGGATGAACTGCAGAGATCTACAGCTGAGGTGGGAGAGTCTGTCCATAGGACAATAATCAGTCGTACACTGCACAAATCTGGCCTTTATGGAAGAGTGACAAGAAGAAAGCCATTTCTCAAAGATATCCATAAAAAGTCTTGTTTAAAGTTTGCCACAAGCCACCTGGGAGACACACCAAACATGTGGAAGAAGGTGCTCTGGTCAGATGAAACCAAAATCCAACTTTTTGGCCACAATGCAAAACGATATGTTTGGCGTAAAAGCAACACAGCTCATCACCCTGAACACACCATCCCCACTGTCACACATGGTGGTGGCAGCATCATGGTTTGGGCCTGCTTTTCTTCAGCAGGGACAGGGAAGATGGTTAAAATTGATGGGAAGATGGATGGAGCCAAATACAGGACCATTCTGGAAGAAAACCTGTTGGAGTCTGCAAAAGACCTGAGACTGGGACGGAGATTTATCTTCCAACAAGACAATGATCCCAAACATAAAGCAAAATCTACAATGGAATGGTTCACAAATAAACGTATCCAGGTGTTAGAATGGTCAAGCCAAAGTCCAGACCTGAATCCAATCGAGAATCTGTGGAAAGAGCTGAAAACTGCTGTTCACAAACACTCTCCATCCAACCTCACTGAGCTCCAGCTGTTTTCCAAGGAAGAATGGGCAAGAATTTCAGTCTCTCGATGTGAAAAACTGATAGAGACATACCCCAAGCGACTTGCAGCTGTAATCGCAGCAAAAGGTGGCGCTACAAAGTATTAACTTAAGGGGGGCCGAATAATTTGGCACGCCCCACTTTTCAGTTTTTTATTTTTTACAAAAGTTTAAAATAACCAATAAATTTCGATCCACATCACAATTGTGTCCCACTTGTTGTTGATTCTTCACCAAAAAATTACAATTTTATATCCTTATGTTTGAAGCCTGAAATGGGGCAAAAGGTTGAAAAGTTCAAGGGGGCCGAATACTTTCGCAAGGCATTGTATGTCCTGTGTATAGTAATACTACATAATACTGACACTATATATACAGTACTAATGTATGTCCTGTGTATAGTAATACCACATAATACTGACACTATATATACAGTACTAATGTATGTCCTGTGTATAGTAATACTACATAATACTGACACTATATATACAGTACTAATGTATGTCCTGTGTATAGTAATACTACATAATACTGACACTATATATACAGTACTAATGTATGTCCTGTGTATAGTAATACTACATAATACTGACACTATATATACAGTACTAATGTATGTCCTGTGTATAGTAATACTACATAATACTGACACTATATATACAGTACTAATGTATGTCCTGTGTATAGTAATACTACATAATACTGACACTATATATACAGTACTAATGTATGTCCTGTGTATAGTAATACTACATAATACTGACACTATATATACAGTACTAATGTATGTCCTGTGTATAGTAATACTACATAATACTGACACTATATATACAGTACTAATGTATGTCCTGTGTATAGTAATACCACATAATACTGACACTATATATACAGTACTAATGTATGTCCTGTGTATAGTAATACTACATAATACTGACACTATATATACAGTACTAATGTATGTCCTGTGTATAGTAATACCACATAATACTGACACTATATATACAATACTAATGTATGTCCTGTGTATAGTAATACTACATAATACTGACACTATATATACAGTACTAATGTATGTCCTGTGTATAGTAATACTACATAATACTGACACTATATATACAGTACTAATGTATGTCCTGTGTATAGTAATACCACATAATACTGACACTATATATACAGTACTAATGTATGTCCTGTGTATAGTAATACTACATAATACTGACACTATATATACAGTACTAATGTATGTCCTGTGTATAGTAATACCACATAATACTGACACTATATATACAGTACTAATGTATGTCCTGTGTATAGTAATACTACATAATACTGACACTATATATACAGTACTAATGTATGTCCTGTGTATAGTAAAACTACATAATACTGACACTATATATACAGTACTAATGTATGTCCTGTGTATAGTAATACTACATAATACTGACACTATATATACAGTACTAATGTATGTCCTGTGTATAGTAATACTACATAATACTGACACTATATATACAGTACTAATGTATGTCCTGTGTATAGTAATACTACATAATACTGACACTATATATACAGTACTAATGTATGTCCTGTGTATAGTAATACTACATAATACTGACACTATATATACAGTACTAATGTATGTCCTGTGTATAGTAATACTACATAATACTGACACTATATATACAGTACTAATGTATGTCACTGTGTATAGTAATACTACATAATACTGACACTATATATACAGTACTAATGTATGTCACTGTGTATAGTAATACTACATAATACTGACACTATATATACAGTACTAATGTATGTCACTGTGTATAGTAATACTACATAATACTGACACTATATATACAGTACTAATGTATGTCCTGTGTATAGTAATACTACATAATACTGACACTATATATACAGTACTAATGTATGTCCTGTGTATAGTAATACTACATAATACTGACACTTATATACAGTACTAATGTATGTCACTGTGTATAGTAATACTACATAATACTGACACTATATATACAGTACTAATGTATGTCCTGTGTATAGTAATACTACGTAATACTGACACTATATATACAGTACTAATGTATGTCACTGTGTATAATAATACTACGTAATACTGACACTATATATACAGTACTAATGTATCACAGTGTCACTGTTTTAACAAGTGCTACATGCTACTGACATTGTACATGGATTCTATAGTACTCCATGCATATGCCTGATAATACTACACACTACTATTATGGTCTACATACTAAAGAATAGTATATACAGTACAGACCAAAAGTTTGGACACACCTTCTCATTCCAAGAGTTTTCTGTATTTTCATGACTATAAAAATTGTAGATTCACACTGAAGGCTTCAAAACTATGAATTAACACATGTGGAATTATATACTTAACAAAAAAGTGTGAAACTACTGAAAATATGTCTTATATTCTAGGTTCTTCAAAGTAGCCACCTTTTGCTTTGATTACTGCTTTGCACACTCTTGGCATTCTCTTGATGAGCTTCAAGAGGTAGTCACCTGAAATGGTCTTCCAACAGTCTTGAAGGAGTTGCCAGAGATGCTTAGCACTTGTTGGCCCTTTTGCCTTCACTCTGCGGTCCAGCATTCCTTCAGTTTTGAATAAATCCCCAACAGTGTCACTGCTGATTTTAGGTGCAACTCATCCAGCTGCTACCTACAGAAGTATTCTGACGACTCTGCAATAGTAGGCCTCATCACAGACGATGATGACAGGGAGTACAGAGAACTGAACCGGTTTTTTGTGGACTGGTGCCACCGGAACCACCTGAAGATTAACGTGGGGAAGACCAAGGAGATGGTGGTGGACTTCCGTAAAGGCAGATGCCCTCCAAAACCAGTGGACATCCTGGGGACGGGCATCGAGATTGTGAACACCTATAAGTACCTGGGTCTGCTCCTTAATAATAAGCTGGACTGGGCAGATCATATGGAGGCCCTGTACAGGAAGGGCCACAGCAGGCTCTACCTGCTTAGGAAGCTGAGAGCCTTTGGAATCGGGGGGGCACTTCTTAGGACTTTCTTCAACTCGGTAGTGGCATCAGCCATCTTCTTTGGAGTGGCCTGCTGGGGGAGCAGTATATCAACCAGGGACAGAAATAAACTTGACAAGCTGATTAGAAGGGCCAGCTCTGTCCTGGGGAGCCCACTGGACCCAGTGCAGGTGGTGGGTGACAGAAGGATACTGTCCGTGGTGAGCTCCATGCAGAAGAAGAAGTCCCATCCCATGCATGAGACTGTGATCGCGCTGAGCAGTACTGTCAGTGACCGACTGCTCCACCCTAGGTGTGGCAAGGAGCGCTATCGGAAGTCTTTCCTCCCCACCGCGGTTAGGCTGTACAACCAACACCGACCTAAGCGGAGATCATTACATACAGAGAACTGAAACCCCCCCCCCCCCCCCCCCCCCCCTATCTCTCTGCCTGTTAAATCCCCCCCCCCCCCTCTGCTACATCCTATCTGTCTGTCTGCTATTAATGTAATGCCTCTCACCTTGGAACATTCCTGTACATGTTGTATTTGTATTTGTATCTGCTTATCTTATCTTTGCTGCTGTAACACACTGAATTTCCCCACTGTGGGACTATTAAAGGACTATTATTATTATTATTATTAGAAAAGCACCCCACACCATCACACCTCCTCCTCCATGCTTCACGGTGGGAATCAGGCATGTAGAGTCCATTCGTTCACTTTTTCTGCGTCGCACAAAGACACGGTGGTTGGAACCAAAGATCTCAAATTTGGACTCATCAGACCAAAGCACAGATTTCCACAGGTCTAATGTCCATTCCTTGTGTTCTTTAGCCCAAACAAGTCTCTTCTGCTTGTTGCCTGTCCTTAGCAGTGGTTTCCTAGCAGCTATTTTACCATGAAGGCCTGCTGCACACAGTCTCCTTTTAACAGTTGTTGTAGAGATGTGTCTGCTGCTAGAACTCTGTGTGGCATTGACCTGGTCTCTAATCTGAGCTGCTGTTAACCTGCGATTTCTGAGGCTGTGATTCGGATGAACTTATCCTCCGCAGCAGAGGTGACTCTTGGTCTTCCTTTCCTGGGGCGGTCCTCATGTGAGCCAGTTTCTTTGTAGCGCTTGATGGTTTTGGCCACTGCACTTGGGGACACTTTCAAAGTTTTCCCAATTTTTTGGACTGACTGACCTTCATTTCTTAAAGTAATGATGGCCACTCGTTTTTCTTTACTTAGCTGCTTTGTTCTTGCCATAATACAAATTCTAACACTCCATTCAGTAGGACTATCAGCTGTGTATCCACCTGACTTCTGAACAACACAACTGATGGTCCCAACCCCATTTATAAGGCAAGAAATCCCACTTATTAAACCTGACAGGGCACACCTGTGAAGTGAAAACCATTTCAGGTGACTACCTCTTGAAGCTCATCAAGAGAATGCCAAGAGTGTGCAAAGCAGTAAGCAAAGCAAAAGTTGGCTACTTTGAAGAACCTAGAATATAAGACATATTTTCAGTTGTTTCACACTTTTTTGTTAAGTATATAATTCCACGTGTGTTAATTCATAGTTTTGATGCCTTCAGTGTGAATCTACAATTTTTATAGTCATGAAAATACAGAAAACTCTTGGAATGAGAAGGTGTGTCCAAACTTTTGGTCTGTACTGTATACATTATTATATGTAAGTGATTGTGTTTGGTAATACTACATACTACTGAAACTACAGTACATAGTATGTATACAGTATTACATGTATGTGACTGTGCCTGGTAATACTACATTCTACTGACACTACAGTACATATTATATATACAGTATTACATGTATGTGACTGTGCCTGGTAATACTACTTACTATTGACACTATAATACATAGTATGTATACAAAATTACATGTATGTGATTATGCCTCATAATACTACATACTATTGACACTACAGTACATAGTATTTATACAGTATTACATGTATGTGACTGTGCCTGGTAATACTACATACTACTGACACTACAGTACATAGTATGTATACAGTATTACATGTATGTGATTGTGCCTGGTAATACTACATACTACTGACACTACAGTACATAGTATGTATACAGTATTACATGTATGTGATTGTGCCTGGTAATACTACATACTACTGACACTACAGTACATAGTATATATACAGTATTACATGTATGTGACTGTGCCTGGTAATACTACATACTACTGACACTACAGTACATAGTATGTATACAGTATTACATGTATGTGACTGTGCCTGGTAATACTACATACTACTGACACTATAATACATAGTATGTATACAGTATTACATGTATGTGACTGTGCCTGGTAATACTACATACTACTTACACTATAATACATAGTATATATACAGTATTACATGTATATGATTGTGCCTCATAATACTACATACTAATGACACTATAATACATAGTATTTATACAGTATTACATGTATGTGATTGTGCCTCATAATACTACATACTACTTACACTATAATACATAGTATGTATATAGTATTACATGTATGTGACTGTGCCTGGTAATACTACATACTACTGACAATACAGTACATAATATACAGTATTACATGTATGTAATTGTGCCTGGTAATACTACATACTACTGACACTACAGTACATAGTATGTATACAGTATTACATGTTCTGACTGTGCCTGGTAATACTACAGACTAATGACACTATAATACATAGTATTTATACAGTATTACATGTATGTGACTGTGCCTGGTATTACTACATACTATTGAAACTACAGTACATAGTATGTATACAGTATTACATGTATGTGACAGTGCCTGGTAATACTACTTACTACTGATACTATAATACATAGTATGTATACAGTATTACATGTATGTGACTGTGCCTGGTAATACTACATACTACTGACACTATAATACATAGTATGTATACAGTATTACATGTATGTGACTGTGCCTGGTAATACTACATACTACTTACACTATAATACATAGTATATATACAGTATTACATGTATATGATTGTGCCTCATAATACTACATACTAATGACACTATAATACATAGTATTTATACAGTATTACATGTATGTGATTGTGCCTCATAATACTACATACTACTTACACTATAATACATAGTATGTATATAGTATTACATGTATGTGACTGTGCCTGGTAATACTACATACTACTGACAATACAGTACATAATATACAGTATTACATGTATGTAATTGTGCCTGGTAATACTACATACTACTGACACTACAGTACATAGTATGTATACAGTATTACATGTTCTGACTGTGCCTGGTAATACTACAGACTAATGACACTATAATACATAGTATTTATACAGTATTACATGTATGTGACTGTGCCTGGTAATACTACATACTACTGACACTACAGTATATAGTATGTATACAGTATTACATGTATGTGACTGTGCCTGGTATTACTACATACTATTGAAACTACAGTACATAGTATGTATACAGTATTACATGTATGTGACAGTGCCTGGTAATACTACTTACTACTGATACAATAATACATAGTATGTATACAGTATTACATGTATGTGACTGTGCCTGGTAATACTACATACTACTGACACTACAGTACATAGTATGTATACAGTATTACATGTATGTGACTGTGCCTGGTAATACTACACACTACTGACACTACAGTATATAGTATGTATACAGTATTACATGTATGTGACTGTGCCTGGTAATACTACATACTAATGACACTATAATACATAGTATGTATACAGTATTACATGTATGTGACTGTGCCTGGTAATACTACATACTACTGACACTATAATACATAGTATGTATACAGTATTACATGTATGTGACTGTGCCTGGTAATACTACATACTACTGACACTATAATACATAGTATGTATACAGTATTACATGTATGTGACTGTGCCTGGTAATACTACATACTAATGACACTATAATACATAGTATGTATACATTATTACATGTATGTGACTGTGCCTGGTAATACTACATACTACTGACACTACAGTATATAGTATGTATATAGTATTACATGTATGTTACTGTGCCTGGTATTACTACATACTACTGACACTACAGTATATAGTATGTATACAGTATTACATGTATGTGACTGTGCCTGGTATTACTACATACTATTGAAACTACAGTACATAGTATGTATACAGTATTACATGTATGTGACAGTGCCTGGTAATACTACATACTACTGACACTACAGTACATAGTATGTATACAGTATTACATGTATGTGACTGTGCCTGGTAATACTACATACTACTGACACTACAGTATATAGTATGTATACAGTATTACATGTATGTGACTGTGCCTGGTAATACTACATACTAATGACACTATAATACATAGTATGTATACAGTATTACATGTATGTGACTGTGCCTGGTAATACTACATACTACTGACACTATAATACATAGTATGTATACAGTATTACATATATGTGACTGTGCCTGGTAATACTACATACTACTGACACTATAATACATAGTATGTATACAGTATTACATGTATGTGACTGTGCCTGGTAATACTACATACTAATGACACTATAATACATAGTATGTATACATTATTACATGTATGTGACTGTGCCTGGTAATACTACATACTACTGACACTACAGTATATAGTATGTATATAGTATTACATGTATGTTACTGTGCCTGGTATTACTACATACTATTGAAACTACAGTACATAGTATGTATACAGTATTACATGTATGTGACAGTGCCTGGTAATACTACTTACTACTGATACTATAATACATAGTATGTATACAGTATTACATGTATGTGATTGTGCATCGTAATACTACATACTATTGACACTACAGTACATAGTATTTATACAGTATTACATGTATGTGACTGTGCCTGGTAATACTACATACTACTGACACTACTGACATTACAGTACATAGTATGTATACAGTATTACATGTATGTGACTGTGCCTGGTAATACTACATACTACTGACACTATAATACATAGTATGTATACAGTATTACATGTATGTGATTGTGCCTCGTAATACTACATACTACTGACACTATAATACATAGTATGTATACAGTATTACATGTATGTGATTGTGCCTCGTAATACTACATACTACTTACACTATAATACATAGTATGTATATAGTATTACATGTATGTGACTGTGCCTGGTAATACTACATACTACTGACAATACAGTACATAATATACAGTATTACATGTATGTAATTGTGCCTGGTAATACTACATACTACTGACACTACAGTACATAGTATGTATACAGTATTACATGTTCTGATTGTGCCTGGTAATACTACATACTACTGACACTACAATACATAGTATGTATACAATATTACATGTATGTGACTGTTCCTGGTAATACTACATACTACTGACACTACAGTACATAGTATGTATACAGTATTACATGTTCTGATTGTGCCTGGTAATACTACATACTACTGACACTACTGACACTACAATACATAGTATGTATACAATATTACATGTATGTGACTGTTCCTGGTAATACTACATACTACTGACACTACAGTACATAGTATGTATACAGTATTACATGTTCTGATTGTGCCTGGTAATACTACATACTACTGACACTACTGACACTACAATACATAGTATGTATACAATATTACATGTATGTGACTGTGCCTGGTAATACTACATACTACTGACACTACAGTACATAGTATGTATACAGTATTACATGTATATGACTGTTCCTGGTAATACTACATACTACTGACACTACAGTACATAGTATGTATACAGTATTACATGTATGTGACTGTGCCTGGTAATACTACAGACTACTGACACTATAATACATAGTATGTATACAGTATTACATGTATGTGACTGTGCCTGGTAATTCTTCATGCTACTTACACTATAATACATAGTATGTATACAGTATTACATGTATGTGATTGTGCCTGGTAATACTACATACTACTGAGACTACAGTACATAGTATTTTATACAGTATTACATGTATGTGACTGTGCCTGGTAATACTATATACTACTAACACAACTTCATGTTACACCTCGGAGTGCAGCATGCTACCAATAGACAATGTCTCGTGATCTATCAGTACATATGTGAGGGGTCATGGGGTGGTGATGTTGCAATGGTGCAGGCCTTGTGATACTTGAACACATTTCCAGTCAGTCTCACAATCCCAATAAACTGCACACAAATTGATTTTCCAGCAGGATTTCCCAAAAATGAGACCAGGACATGCAGTAATAAACACTGCATGTAATACATGACCTTTACAGTAACTCACTGCATCACCCATCATCACACATAATCATCCTACCGCCAATACAGAGCCCCAGTCCCCAGTAATGGTGCAGACAACCATATACATTTCAAACCATGTCTACACCAGGTTTGGTGTGTATGAGCAACATAAAATACTTCCAGTGCATAAGCGCAACATGTCCATAACCCCCTATAGATGAAACATGCCAAAATTGTGCATCCATTGTGCTGTTATACATCAGTGTATATTTTTGTATAGCCTATGGATAATGTACAGTATAGACAGTAACTGTATGGTATATATGTGGTGTGAGAAGGTGACAGGACAAGTGTTGGAATCACGATATATCTCCCCCAGGTTTTTGACATATGTCTGGTCCAGGGCGGGCCTTGAGTAGGCCTCAGCCCAGGTGTGAGTCCTGGTCTCATTACTGGGCCATAAAAGGCTTCAGAGCCTGCACTTCAGGGCAGATCCTGGGAGTGAGAGGAGGCGTCTGGGTCTGTCCTGCTATACTGAGTCTGGTGAGACTATATTGTGCTGATTTGTTTGTTCGTGTGGCTGGTAGTAAGCCCCACGTATAGTTAGTTTTTGTTACAGTTTAGTTACTGATTTGTCCAACTCCTGGACAACCCCTTTAAGACGGGTGCACAAAGAAGCATACCCATACTTCGGCTCCATACTCTTAGGATAAGTTCACACTGCTTCTTTTGGAGCTGATTTTGAGGCTTTCTCATTCAAAAACAGCTCCAAAAAAGCTTCATTTTTCAGTATTGTTTCTTTAACTAACTAAAAAGAAGCGTCCAGCCCTGTCTTAAGGCCGAAAAAAACACTCCAAATCCCAATGAAATCAATGGGATGCCTCAAAAAATGCTTAAAAAAACACCTCAAAAATAAGTTCAAAAACACACTGAATTTAAAAAACGCTTAAAAAAAACTTTTTCCATGTGTGTGCGGGATTTACTGTCCTCAACACTATGCATTATAGCATTATAGTTATCTATGATCCTAGGAGTCCCTGCTTCCCAGTTACATACTTTCCTGTACTGTTATAGTACGGGCCAGTCCGTCTCCCTCCATAGTGGTCAGGTCAGTAAATCCAGCACACACATGGACTGCGTTTCGGTCGTGTGAAGCCTTATCCGAAATATGTGAGATGAAAATTAGGACAACTGGTTCAGGAAGACTTCTGGATCTGACCATTGCCATGTACGGGTCTGCGAAAGATGGAACGGATGGCACATGGAGGATATCTGTATGCTGTCTGTGTTTTTCCCAGACCGTATCATTGGAATGTACGAGGCCAGGACACATGATGGACACTATTAGGTCCTGAACTGATTTTTGCGACTCTGTCCTGCAGCTCCCACATGGACCTATGAAAATGACTTCTATACAATAGGGCCATAGAAATGAATAGGACAGTCTATGGCTGTAACAGCAGATAGCTCACTGACCAAAAGTGCATATATTAATGCGGCCTTATACATTGACTAGGCTTTCTATACTGTACTTGCTTCCAGACTACCAATGCCATACACAGGAGATGAAGAACAACCAGCAAAATAAAACCTGACCTGCAGACGTCTCAGTGCCTGATATCAGACCTCAGAGCTATATTTCCATATAACTAGTAGACGTACTTATTCATAGTGCCCATTTATGTACCCGTAAGCGTTACGATACTTATTCTTGTCAAATTTCTAGCTGATCGATGAAACTGCCTTATGGGAAACTTCCCGGCTCCTGTAACATTCACTGCAAGATCCAGGTTTTCTTCAATCTTTCCAATCCAATTTCAGATAGATACCTCTCTGGCCAAGAACATAGGGAGCGTGCGTGTGCCCCAAGTGTTGGGTACCAAGAGCAACCCCCAGCAAGTGAATATTACAAGTATTCAGACACAAGGCTAGGGCAATGAACGCTATCAGTGCCCCCTAGCTGAAGGAAAGCATAGCTTCTACCTGGGGCATAACTAGAGGCTCATGGGCCTTGGTGCAGCTTAGGTCCCCAAAACTGTCAGCCACGTCCCATTCCTACATTTTAGCAGCATTAACATTACCCCTTTCCTTCGCTGTCTGGCCCCAGAATACCATGAAGACTTGTTCAGAACATATCAGTGCTCACAAGCTGCCCATCATTCCCATCTCCTGTCGGTGTCCCCCACTATTGACTATTTTCTGCTGACCAACTGCTATTTTTGCCATTAAACAGGTTTTTTTTCTCCTTTCTGACAGTGGAAGGCTGTGTATCATAAATCTCCTCTCTCCAGTGCACCAGTGGACAGGGGTAATACATTTATGATGCACAGACTAATGTCAGACATCAAAGGAAATCAGAAAGGAGATCAAAGAAGTTTATCCAGTGTTAGTGGGGTGACCTGTGGGCCCCCCTAGGTTATGGGCTCAGTCACAACTATGGCCCCTAAAGTTACGCCATTGGCAACTACAATAATAGAACAGACTGAATCTCTACTGTATGACTATGGAAGTTCAATCACTGAGAAACTACAACTCCAAGCATCCCTTTCACGATAGAAGTTATAGTTTTGCACCAGCTGGAGAGTCACATGTTACAGATCCCAGATCTATGAGCTACTTTACAGCACCTGTAATGTGTCTGCTCCTCTGTGCTCCACCTGTCAATCTTTCCTCCCCCATTCATTCAGCTTTGTCTGTATCTGGGTAAGTGAACTCATTCCACTACTGGGAGATCTATAGAGAACAGAGCGATTCTGACATAAAGAAATGTACATTGTTTTCTCAGTGAACCCGAGATCCTTCAGCTCCTTCCAAAGTAAACTCCAAACTCAACTCTAACAACAATGGCTGAAGATTAGCAAAATCCCCGGCCGCTCTGCGCTGGATCTACCTTTATTATTAGGAGCAGTCATTCTCTGGCTGCCGCTATGTATACAAATTACATAAAAGAATTACATTACCGCTTCACGGATACTTTACGTTTTCATGTGGCCGACACAAAACTCTATATACACATGGGAACCGTATTCGTGTTACTCATTTTCATAGCACCCTGTAGTCACCAGGCAGGCACAGGCTATATGCATGTTACATGGCAGAAGCATGCTCCTAATGAATGCCAGGTTACATATACTGTCATATAGGTAACGTCCCTATAAGGACTTATTACTGGTCTGCTACATCTTAGGGTCCATGCACGTGACTGTACAGCACAGGACCCATTCATTTCTATGGCCCCATACACACGTCATCAGTTTATACAGCCCTGTGTCCAGGCCGCAGTATAGGACCTGCAGATTATGAATCATCCTATTCTTGGATCCATTCGCGGCAGGGGATCGATTATACAAGTCTTTTTGCGGATCCGTGATTGCCGATGACATACTGACATGTATTTTTGAGGATTGTGGATCAGTATTTGCAGACAGTAAAAACCACTACAGTCATGTGAATGAAACCTAAGGACCTGCACGCAATCGTAGTGGATTCATTGTCTGCAATGCTGATCCGCAAAAAAAAACGCACCCGCATTGCATCAGTGTGTCATCCGCAATCACGAATCTTATATGATTCTCTACACTGGTCTGTGCTGCAAATGCAGCCAAATATAGGACACACTTCATAATTTGCTGAGCTTCATATGGCACGGACGCAAAAATTGCGGTGGCGTGTCTGGGCCTATAGAAATTTTTTATCTGTAATTTTATCCGTACTTTTATCTGCAATTTTGGATCCAGAATTGCAGATAAAAATGACAGTCATGTGCACGAAGCCTTCAGCTGAGCCACATGTTACAGAAGAGGTGAGTTTTTTTGTTGCAGATTTTGAGAAAAACGTACGAAAACACGTTTTTTTTCCACAATGCAGAAAAACATCAGAAAAAAAATGCAGCGTTTTACAGTCTCAGCAAAATGAATGAGATTCTGGTTACTCTCATCTATACATTGTGGGGAAAGAAACCTATAGATTTAAGGGAAGAAAAAATGGAGAGAATAACAAAGCAAAAACGCATTGAAAATGCTGTAGAAAAAATGCAATGTCTTTTCGCTGCGTCTCTTACCGCAGCGTTTTTTAGCTGCAATTTGCTATGTGGGGCCGTAGCCTTAAAGGGGTTTAACATGTAAATAAAGCTTGATCAGTGTATGATGAAAAGTTCTACAACGTTCTAATATACTTCATGTTTCAGTCCCTCAGCACTTCCCTTCAAGGGGAACTCCTAGAACTGGGCCATCTATACCAGAAAAATGACGTATGTAGAGATGAGCGAACCGGTTTGGACAAAACTGGATTTGACCCAATTTACAAAACGTTTTGGGCTTGACCAAACTGGAAACTTTTGTGGTTCGACACCCATGAGTCACTATTATACTCTGGGTTCTCTTCAGACCCCTAAGTATAATAAGCAGAGGCCCAGGAGAAACATAATAAGCATTCATACGCACCTTGCCTCACCTGTCTTGCGTCAGCATCCTCTTCCACTCTACTGGGTGGGTCTTAGGGACCACTGAGACCTGTCATTGCTCCTCAGCAGTCACACGGGGCGTCACAACATCATGAGGCTTGGGCAAGATGACATGAGGAGCCCCAGTAGAGGTGAGTACACAGCATAATAATAGTACTTCCAAAATGGAACAGGTGGACAAACCTGCGAATATTTAGTGAAACCAATCTTGCAAGGTTTGATCATCTCTAGAGCTATGTTATCGGTTTATGGGGACTCCTAACTAGGTTCAATGGAAAAACAAGCTAAGGCCGGGGTCACATCTATGTTGGTGCCTCCGCACCTAATCGAAAGATCCTAAAAACTGATTAG